>JALPQI010030784.1:0-28689 GCA_025490895.1 Thaumatotibia leucotreta | reverse complement strand
ACAGAGCCTACATCACAATATAACCACAAGAGGACATGTAGGGGTAAAGCAGTAAGTGGAGAACTGTAATGGCAGATAATGCTTGTAGATTTTGTACAGACTACAGCATAACCGCTACTGAAACACCATAGACAAAAATACTATGATATTTATTTTTAGTGTCACTATTACTATGTCTTAGTATTTTTGTCTATGCTCAATTTAATAGGTGGAAAGAAAGGATCAACTTTTCGTTTCGTATGGACGCTATTACTTGTATAAAAATATACTCTCAAATACTTAGAAAAATAAACATTCTGCCGCTAGAAGCAACAACACGCGGCGATCCCAGCGCTAGCGAGAATAGCGGTTCCAAACTCTATCAGCATAACTAATAATGTTATTTAATGACTCAATTACAATTTATGACATACATCAGAGCGGACAAGTAGCTATAAAATATCTACACGCTTAATTCACTGCCATATCCCATAGGTATCTGATAGGTAGTGTATTATCGATTATTCAGTTACCGTAAAACCACCACTATAGTCCATTCCAAACTATGATCCAAAATTGAATAGAATATCTTCGATTAGGTGTAATTGTTATATTAATCGTGCTATTCATAGGCAATAACTACTCATTAATAATAAAAACACTTGGATAAATCTAAAAAGAAGATTGGGACTGATGCTTATTAGGAACTGAAATTTTGGACCATAGTTGCAGTATCGGGTGGTTTTAAGGTAACTGAAAACTCGTGCACTTTTAATTTAACTGTGTTGGAGTTTGTACAGTCTGCCAATTTTGTATACATTATCTATGCAAATGTGTTAGGCGAATAAGGGAACATACCCATACTACGTGACCCTTTTTAAGCGTTTTTGGTGAACCCCCCTGGTGAACAAGCGTAGTATATGCCAACACAACCACCCCCCCCTAGTTTTCACGTAGTATTTTTTGGTCTATGAAAACGCGTAGTGCAGGCGTAGGTTAAATAGTAAATTTTAATTGCAGAATTGTACTTTTAGTTTTAAAAATTGTAACGGTGGCGTGTAAGTCCAATTTAAATTACAATATTACAAAATAATCTCCAAATATACTAGTCACGTGACAAGATACCAGACCCCCCTCCTTGGTGACCAAGAGTGGTACTTTGACGGACCCCCTCCCCCCATAAACAGGTCACGTAGTATGGGTATGTTCCCTAACTTGGTGGACCGTACACTGCTGTCTTGAGTTATGCTCACAAAAAAATGTATACCTATATTCATCGCGCCCTAAAAGGCCCTTATTTGAGAGCAATATAAGGATTATCGTAAACTTTTTGAAATGATCGATAAACTGTGTTAATTATCAAGTATTCAGATAGTACGGCAGTGACTGCAATTGAGCCATTACATATCATTCATATAATTTTGTTAAAACTAACTAAAATATCACAAAATGTGAATAGGTCATATTCTAAAGACAAAGTCGGTCGTCAAAGGTGTAACTTATGGTTGAAATTTCTCGGAATACACTAAAAAACTTTTTTTGTTCATTTGGCGTACAAACCTCTAATCGTAAATGCATTATTTTGTAATAGATTTAAAACTAAAATATCTAAAACTGTAAAAAGTTCTAAAACTGCAATTTTATGGTTAGAAGTTGGTACACCAAATGAGAAGGAATTAAATTATGATATAAGTACAGAAATATGACCTGCATATACAAATTACTTAAATTACGGTAATTTTATAAAGGGCATTTGCCATATACAAGGTGGCCAAAAAATAAGAGCACTCCCGCATGTTTTTGTTAAAAATTCATTCAATTTTTACAAGTAGTCGTTCTATCTATGTAGTTATAGTAGCAACTAGTAGGTAGGTACGTTCAATTATAAAAAAGGCCCTCCTGATATCTCTAAAATCCTTGTGGGGGACCTATTTTGGATTAAAAAAAGCTCATAGGAAAAAGGAATGTACTTATTTTTTGGCCACCTTGTATATTTACGTTAGTCTGGTTTGTGTAATGTAAATTCTCCAATAACACATATATTTTTGTCATACATTTCAAGACATTAAATAAAACCAGCAGTTGCGATGTTTAATTATATCATTATAAGACATTCTTAATGTGGATTCTCTCGTCAAGCTAAAAACAACTTTCAACTTTGAAATTATTCGAAAAAAGTGCATAGGATTTATATGTAATGTGAAGCAAAGAATTATAAATGTTTATTAAACTACTCACCGAATAATTTATACCGCTCAGTTCACAAAATAAAAAATACATAACAATTTAAAGCTGTTTTTTAAGCTTTTATGAACTGATGATTTTAGGCAAATTCGTAACGAATATTAACGACTAATTTCATCATCAAACACAGGTACTGATATCCATCGTGTCGGGCCATTCATAGCGGGACAGTCGCAGCGTCTAGCGAAAAGAGACGCCTGCATTCTCCCAGCTACTTTCCAAAAGTGTATCATACCCAAGGCTCGGAAACCGGATATTTTTACCGATATCATGTGTTTCGCATAACCTTTTGTTCGTGAAACCGATATTTTTAAAAAGATTTTAGGGGCACATAAAAAAAACCGGTTTCGGTTAATGAGAACCGGTTTCATTCTACGCCGGCTAAAAAACCGCAGTTACAGGTAAATTCACCAATGCTGGCACGAATTGATCGAGTAAGTGACAGAAAGTATCTATAAAAAAAAATTGTTTATTTCGAATAACCAAAGACTCATAGGTTTACACAATATTAAATATGTGTGGATGTCAATATGACAGTAGATACAGGTTGGTATAGCAGAGCGGCATATACACAATTATATATGTCATTCTTTTCATTCATTCCGTTCGTGCCAGCTTTAGTGAAATTACCTGTATTATCAAGCCGTAATTAGAATGAGATTCAAAAGTACTGTTGACACAACAATGTATAAGTCAATTTAGGATATATTCATGTGCCGAGACTAATTAATCAATATATGTGTGTGAGTTTAGTAAAACGCTCCACTTTGTCGTTTGCCATAAAGCCGCTTTTCGGTTTATTCATATGAAGATAAAAGTAAATCTCGTCTTTATGGTAAGCAACAAAGTGGGACGTTTTACTAAAAATCAACACATATTAATTAAATTAGTCACTCGCTAAGTCACTACATCTATAAACAACTCTTTTTTTGGTTGTTGTAAATGTGTGATTTGTTCTTAAACATTACTTTCGAATCCCCTTCTGATTCCGGTTTAATAATAATTCATGTCAATAGTCTACAAAGCCGATTTATTAAGGTTTTCTTATGATAGTTCGGAATGAAACCGGTACAAACCGGTTAGTGAACCGGTTCCGAGCCTTGATAGCATACGATCCGGTGTCGGGTCGGCGCGCGCTCAGCTCTCGGGCGCGGGAGCGGGACGGGCGAGGTAGCGGCGTCTCGCTCGCGCCAGGAGCAGCTGCTTGCGGCGCTGGAGGTTCGTCTCGCGCGAGGACGAGTCCTGAGGGAATTCTGTTGTCATTTCCCTAGAAAAAAAGTTTAAATAGTATAATAGTGCGGGTGGCGCAGGACCGGTCATTGTGGCAATCATTGGGGGAGGCCTATGTTCAGCAGTGGACGTCTTTCGGCTGATATGATGATGATGATGATGATGATAGTTTATAGTATTAGGAGGTAAATGCCCATAATCGCCACGTTGGGCAAGCGGATTGGCGATCGCAGTAATGTGTCCACTATGATGACGCTGCTGCCCATCATCAATCTTGTAAAATGGTCAGTGACACTTCAATCCCTTAGTCGACTCTTACGACACCCGCGGGAGGAGTTGGGGGGGTGACAAATGTATTCTTACTGCCGTCACCACACGGCCGACAAATGTATTCTTACTGCCATTTGATCATATAACAGAAATGACTCCTGAGGGAATTCTGTTGTCATTTCCCTAGAACGATAAAAAGGTAAAATTAGTACACTGTGCATCTAGGGAGGTAAGTACGGATTACTAACGAAAATGTGAGTTAGTATGCTTCTTACCGATCGTGATGCATACAATGTTTTTCATCACACGTGCGGACAAAAAAAATAAGTTATAAGCTTATAAGACAAAATATATTACCGATTACTCCTCCCGATTACATTTGTATGTGTACTTTGTAATCTAGAAATAGATTGAAGAATACGCACGTATGTATGCGTATTTGTAATCTAGATTACATTACTATAAATGTAATTTAAATTGCTTATTCAACACTAGAAGTGATAGTAATTTAGGTGAGTAATATTCATCATCATCAGTCTTCTTTGGTACCGTTTGGGAGCGAAACCAGCTTCGAAATAGATAAAATCTCACTAGGTAACTGGCTTTAAATCGGGACTTTTTCATTATTGATATGTAACCACGTTTAGTATTCAGTTACCAATTCCAGCTACGAGATGGGAATATTATTCCCATGACAGAGCAAGCTACTAGACGGGAAACCATATTTTCCATTTGGCAGCCAGCTACCAAATCTGGCTACCATCATCAGCCTATGATAGTCCACTGCTGGACGTAGGCCTCTCCTATGAACTATGCGTATTTACGCATTAGGAGGTAAATGCCCATAATCGCCACGCTGGGCAAGCGGATTGGCGATCGCAGTAATGTGTCCACTATGATGAAGCTGTTGCCCATCATCAATCTTTTATCAAATAATGGTCAGTGACACTTCAATCCCTTAGTCGACTCTTACGACACCCGCAGGAGGAGTTGGGGTGGTGATTAATGTATTCTTACTGCCTTCACCACACGGTGAATTTATTAAACGTAGCGTCACCATTCTTTGATAAAAAAATGATGATGGGCAGCAGCGTCATTATAGTGGACACATTACTGCGATCGCCAATCCGCTTGCCCAGCGTGGCGATTATGGGCATTTACCTCCTAATGCGTACGCATACGCATATTTCATAGGAGAGGCCTACGTCCAGCAGTGGACTATCATAGGCTGATGATGAACCACGTTGAATAATCACCTAATCATCATGATGATGAAGTAACTTGCTTGAAATCGGTTTTTTTCATTATTGATATGTAACCACGTTTAATAATCCCCTAATCAGTTACCAATTCCAGCTACGAGATTGGAATATTATTCCCATGCAATAGCTAGCTATTAGACGGGAAACCATAATATATTTCCCATTTGGCAGCCAGCTACCAAACGGTACTAAATTAAGGATCAGTCTGTCTCAAAACGCAACTAGCCCTTACTGTTCGCTTTCATCCTCGACCGGCGGCTCCACCGCGGGCTCGGCTACGGCGACGGCTGCGACGACTGCCGGTGCAGGCTCGGGCTCCGGCTCGGGCTCCGGCGGCGGCAGGCGGCCCTCCAGGATGTTGTCGACGGTGAGGTCGGCGGAGCGCGTCACGGCCAGGTCGGCGCGCAGCGGGCCTAGTGCGTAGTGCGGGAACATGGCTTGCACCTGCACCCAACAATCCACTCTTACACAATGATATAATAAGTAAAGATATGCTACACCGGCCCTAAAATTGAAGCGCTCAGTTTGTGATAATTCTAACAATCGCTCTTAGTCCTAGCCAGACCACCGAGAGGTGTGTACCACTGCCGAGTTCTCGCAAATCACGTGAACTGCGCCCTAAAATGTCATTTTATGTTATACAATAGTGGAAACCACAAAATAAAATGCAAAAATGCCCTTAGCATCACACATCATGCGCAGTTATACTGAATTATATATATTTTTCAATTTTATTATTAATTGAAAAAAAATAGGACGCCATTTTGACGTTTTTAACTGACAGAGAGAAAAAGACAAGCTTATGCGGTTTAAGATCGAGAATAACAAAGATAAAGACAAAACAAAGAATGCACGCCCGATTGTCAAATGCTAGTTGTCTCTTTTTTATTTATTAAATACGAGTATATGTATTTTGCCATCTCTTTTACGCATTTTGAAATATGAAGATAGGCGTATGTCAATTGTCAATAAATTGTAGGTATATGATGTGAAGTATTTATTTAGCTCATTTTGTTAGAGTATAACGTATCTTTACTTATATATCATTGGTCTTACACTTATTCATAAACGTCTCCTAAAGCCGCGTTTTCACTTAGTGTTCTGAAGGCCGAGTGTAGGTAATAACTTATAAACAACACTCTCGGTTACGGTAAGCAGTACGTCTGCAGCATCAGGCTTTGAGGATACAAGGATACAAATATTATTATATTGAATTGTCATGGGGACTTGATAAGAGTTCCAAATTTTATTGATTTCGGTGCAGTAGAAGTGGTCGAAAAATCAATCACAAGATTTGAAGCATCGACGACAGTTGATACGCGGTGAAGTTAATAAAAACCTTTTAAAAAAACGGCTCGATCGCGTTTACGTTTTCATCGACATTTCATACAGATGACGATGAAAACGTAAACGCAATCGAGACGTTTTTTATAAGTCATTACCTACACTCGGCCTTATGAGCGAGCATTCACTTGTTCGTGGGCTCACGAACGACAAACCTTTTGTGAAATCCTGTTTTTATTTGGCCAAGAAAGAATGAATGCTCGTTAAGAACACTAAATGAAACTAATGGGAATTAGCTTTACTTAGCAAGCCGCTATTGTTTGACAATTTCACTCTTATAGATATACTGTTAAGAACGAAAGGGACAAACAATACTTAGCGGCTCGCTAAATTAGAAGACATTTATGAATAAGGGGGTTAAAGTTGATAAGCTAGTTAATGACACTACAGGCTTTGTGACTGTCAAAAAGGTGCTATTTATACTTGTGAACTTGAAAAAGTCTTATTTATAATTTACGTGTTTAATGTTAAGAGAAACCCGATTTTAGCTCCACCACAGACGGAAGGTTATATATACCGTTTAATACAATGTCAGTGTGAAAGCCGATTTGAAAAATGAAATGTCATTGTAAACGTGAAGTTACGTAAATCATCTTTCGCTACAAACTTATGTGATCTGCAGGAACAACTAAGGAGAGACAGCTAGTAGTTCGAGGGTATGGTGATGCTTCCGTTCCATCGATGATACGGCAATATCATATCTTACACACGGAAAACGAGAGAAAATCCACCTCGTCACCTCCACGGAGAAGCTCGGCAGCCACGACACGTGGCGACAGCCTGCGACAACAACTACAACACACCTGACGAGCGAGCTGCTCGATCTGCGCGTCACCTCCACGGAGAAGCTCGGCAGCCACGACACGTGGCGACAGCCTGCGACAACAACTACAACACACCTGACGAGCGAGCTGCTCGATCTGCGCGTCACCTCCACGGAGAAGCTCGGCAGCCACGACACGTGGCGACAGCCTGCGACAACAACTACAACACACCTGACGAGCGAGCTGCTCGATCTGCGCGTCACCTCCACGGAGAAGCTCGGCACCACGACACGTGGCGACAGCCTGCGACAACAACTACAACACACCTGACGAGCGAGCTGCTCGATCTGCGCGTCACCTCCACGGAGAAGCTCGGCACCACGACACGTGGCGACAGCCTGCGACAACAACTACAACACACCTGACGAGCGAGCTGCTCGATCTGCGCGTCACCTCCACGGAGAAGCTCGGCAGCCACGACACGTGGCGACAGCCTGCGACAACAACTACAACACACCTGACGAGCGAGCTGCTCGATCTGCGCGTCACCTCCACGGAGAAGCTCGGCAGCCACGACACGTGGCGACAGCCTGCGACAACAACTACAACACACCTGACGAGCGAGCTGCTCGATCTGCGCGTCACCTCCACGGAGAAGCTCGGCACCACGACACGTGGCGACAGCCTGCGACAACAACTACAACACACCTGACGAGCGAGCTGCTCGATCTGCGCGTCACCTCCACGGAGAAGCTCGGCACCACGACACGTGGCGACAGCCTGCGACAACAACTACAACACACCTGACGAGCGAGCTGCTCGATCTGCGCGTCACCTCCACGGAGAAGCTCGGCACCACGACACGTGGCGACAGCCTGCGACAACAACTACAACACACCTGACGAGCGAGCTGCTCGATCTGCGCGTCACCTCCACGGAGAAGCTCGGCACCACGACACGTGGCGACAGCCTGCGACAACAACTACAACACACCTGACGAGCGAGCTGCTCGATCTGCGCGTCACCTCCACGGAGAAGCTCGGCACCACGACACGTGGCGACAGCCTGCGACAACAACTACAACACACCTGACGAGCGAGCTGCTCGATCTGCGCGGGCGCGAGCGGGGCGCGGCGCACGCGCGTCACCTCCACGGAGAAGCTCGGCAGCCACGACACGTAGCGGGAACCTGGGACAATTCGACAGGTTATATTATTATTTAAAATTATACATTAAGGGCACCATTCATGGCACGATAAATCGCTTCGGTTGATTGGACAAAAATCGTGGCGATCGATCGCTTTAAAATTGCCAAACATACACAAAGCAATTGATCGTTACGATCGCACCATACACGAAGCAATAGATCGCTGCGATCTATTGCTTCTGGTACAATAAAGTCACTGGACCCAATTAAATATGGACAAGTTAGAACATTTCTCATCTTGGAATGACTAGGAAACTTTTAAGAAATTGCTCGCTCAAAGGATCGAAACCGGTTTAAATATCGCTACCGGATAACCGTAACCGATAACGGTTTATTTAGGTTAAGCTCCAAACTATAGGTACTTAATTTTTACGTGTTTTTTACAAAATTAAAGAGAAAAAAACGTAAATGATAAAGAGAAAAGTGTAATACTAGGCATAAATCGTCGAGTTAAAGGCAGAACCAACTATTTCCTTGAAGTTGGTTTTGACAAATCGTATTTTATGACAATGACATAAAACACTATTTGCTAAAACAAGCCGAAATAGTTGGTTCTGCCTTTAAACCGGCGAAATATTACGAATAATCTCGCACATATAACGTGGACCTATAATACGAGTACGATACTAAGTACGTTGTACAAAAATCGACATTTCAAGTTCAACTTAAACCTTCTCCAGCCTCATCCGGGTCCGGTCTACCCGGACACAGCTGGCCCGGCCCGCCCGGCGGGTCCGGCCGGCCCGCCGCGACGCTCAGGCTCGGCGACGCCGCCTCCAGTAGTAGCAGCGCCGTCACTGACACTATGGTGAGGAGGGCACATACGTCGCCTATCTCCACCGTCCACTGGTGTACCTTCTCCAGCCACCTCCGGGTCCGGTCTACCCGGACACAGCTGGCCCGGCCCGCCCGGCGGGTCCGGCCGGCCCGCCGCGACGCTCAGGCTCGGCGACGCCGCCTCCAGTAGTAGCAGCGCCGTCACTGACACTATGGTGAGGAGGGCACATACGTCGCCTATTTTCACCATCCACTGGTATACGCGGTTTGAATCCGTTGTTGAAGATATTTTTAATGGAAAGTCACACGGTTTGATGTAGGAAATCTACATGTATGTACGTTTTTATTGCGTATTTCATCGTTTGATACTGTAGTTGACCTTTATTATGTCAACCTATTCTATATAATGGCAAAAGTACTGTGGTGAATTACGTCACGCAGAAATATTGATATACCTATGTAGGTATACACATACACATATTTTAAGACGACGGGATTGCTAGCAGGTATTTTAAAGTTTGTGGTTAGTGTTTCGTTCTTTACATTACTAAGTTCGAAGTAGGTAAGCATTAGTAAATGCATAAGTTTTGCCCGCAGGCTTATAGATTTAACTTTTACATCGCGGATATTATGAATGTTAAACGATATTAATCAATGAATTATGCAATTGAGCCTCAAATGTTGTATTTGATTTTATGTTTACTTCCGCATGGTTTTGGTTTGACAATTTTGAAATTCTGACATTTTGTGTCAGTCAGACTTATAGCAAAACGAAACAAATATGTAAGGTTGAATAGAACTTTCAGTAAAGAGGTATGTTGAAATATCGATGTTGTTTGTGGTTTTACCCAATTTGGGTGAGATATCTGTTAATCGTAAAGAGATTAATTTTGAGATGAGTTTGTGTAGTATTATGTTTCCTACAATCGAAATAATAGGAAACTCGTACCATCATTACTCCTCGAGTTCATCTGAGCGTCTGCCAACTAAGATCAGTTTGACAATACTGGCTTACCTGAACTTACCGATTTATTGGCACGGCGTGGTAATTAATGATGTAGATTTGAGTGTCTGGATATTTACCTGTAGGGTCAAGCCAGGAACCAGGGACCCGAACTGGTATTTTAGAAAAACCTCGAAATATCCTAATATTTTAAAATGTTTTATATTCTTTATGTAGTGCTCAATATTTTATGTTATTTACAACATCGTATTTTTAAATTACTCCATTACAACTTGGAATGCATTTATTATCAAACCGCGATTAGAATGGGATTCGAAAGTACTGTTGATATAACAGTGTATAAGTCAATCTAGGATATACTCATAGTTATATTCATATATTTATACTTTAAGTGCAAAAAGCTACAGTCAATATATTAATTAATCACTCACTACATCTATAAAAAACTCTTTTCTTGGTAAATTTTGAGTCATTTGTTGTGTCAACAGTACTCTCAAACCCCTTTCTGATTCCGGTTTGATAATACCTAAGATCGAAAAAAGAACCGTTCTTTTGTGCAGAGAAAATACCGATATCCAGTCCCTGCCAGGAACAGGAACACGCAAAATAATTAGTAACTAACGTGGATTTACCCTTTTTTATAATTTCCTACGAAGCTGTGTATAGACCTCCTAAAGGATACACCAATAGACTCACCGTGGAACTGGAACAGATGGTTGACGGGCGCCATGGCGGGGGGAGGGGTGGCGGGCGGGCGGGCGGCCAGCGCGCGCCGGCACGTGGGGCACGACGCGTCCTGCTGCATCCACTGGCACAGGCACGAGCTGCGACGGAGATTAGTATATTACTGCAGACGCCGGGAAAGATGGCCTTATCGCTACGAACAAATAAAACATGGAAGCCGCACGCCATACTAAATTGCCTTTCAAAAACGGGCCTGAATTATTGTTGACAAGTGCCACCCCTTGTCAATGCATCACGGCAATGAATTTGAATGTCAACCTATAAAAACTTAAACCGCCATTTAAAAATAGTTGTGATTGGTCCATCAAAGTTTTGATTGGCGATATTCAATAAACATTTGTCAAAGATGTTGCGCCGAAATATGCGCGGTGTCACGAAAAGCGCCATGTCCTGCCCATCTTGGCACAATTGAACAATTGGTTTTTGGGGCATTTTAGAACTGGCGTTAGACGTCCATGTTATGGGTAAGGCCGCGGATTTTGACGAATTCGGAGCTTAATATTTGTCTTGCTCATAAAACAAAACTGACAACATCTAGAGAACTCCGATCAATTTTAAAATATTCCCCTATGCTCAGTTACATGTAATCAAATGAAATAGCTAGTTTAGCTCTTTATTTAAAATTAATAAATAAATATTTCTGCCAAAAACGTAACATAAGTCGAGTAATTTTTTCGACTACGAGTACTTAAAACCTTTTTTTTTTTCATATTATTAGACTTGTCAGCATTAAATGTTTGATTTTAAACCAAATTAGAATGATAAACGATTGCTTCGTTCATTAAGGACTTATGATATGTGAACAATTTTACTGTTTTCTTTCCCTTTACTTTTTGGGTCACCAATTCCAAACTTACGTTACGATACTTTCGTAACGCTTTTTTAAGGTCATATTTAAGCCAATGTTGGTAGAAATTTGTTTATCGACACTAGGAACTCTTATTCTAGTAGGGCAACACCCATAGGCACACTCACTCCCATTAATTCGTTAACAAATGGTTGTCACAGTGCACGCGGCGAAAGTTTCAGCAAAAAACGTCTAAAGTGGTAGTGTGGTTTTTACGGTAAGTAGTGATTATTATTAAACGGCTGTTTTTTCATACGAAAGGGTTTAGTTTCAAACGTCAGTAGCATGTATTATTATGTTCAGATTGCAATTATTTACCAAGATAATCAACCTTTTTTCAAATATACGTTACACTTATGTTACGAATACGTTACATTTTTACAAAACGTAACGTATTTTTTATGTTACGTAACGAAAATATGTGGTAAAGGTACACACAGATATTTACTGATTTCAATGAGTTTTATTAGATTTTGAATGACAGCATACTGTAACAAGTGTTTGCGAAACAAATCAAATTATTTTGTTATTTAGGTATTTTGATTTGCGTTTTTTAAGTAATTAGCTTTTTCCAGTGGGTAATTTTACCCCCCTAGGGCTAATAAAATACAGTATAATTTATTAACGCGTTTAATAGTGTTAATTAATAACAGTTCAATTTCCATTTAAGCATTTATTGTGATTTATTTAGTTTATTTCGTTCCAAAGATTATGGCTAGGCTTAGGACTTTTCATAGCATATCGTGGTTCTAAAATCCATGGAGCCGCTATGTGTTAAATTTTCGAGTCAAAGTCAAAGTATACTGTAATATTAAATTTAATAATTTATATCTACTGTCACATCGTTATGAATTAATTTTGATCGAACGTAATTATTTTTAAAAATCGAACTTGATTTCATAAAAAGTGCATACGAAATTAGTTATATCAAAAACCATAAAAAAACTAGACAATTAGGTTCAAGACAAACTAGAAAAAGTCTTAGATCGGTCTTAGATGAAAATGGCGAAAGTATCATGTTGTTTTTCTCGAAAGTTTCGAATCTTTCGTATAAATTACATGTAACTTCCAAACAAAAAACAAAACTGACGTTGGTCGACTTATACGACTTAAGGTACACCCGGCTAAGATCGGATGACCGAAATAACTACTGAAATAGTAGTATTTTTTCCTCACTTGCTATATTATGCATGACACCATTTCACCCCGCCCCTCTCGCTCTCCCGCATCAGTCCTGAGCTACGAACGTTTAAAAAAAAGTAATTTTTTCGAGAATTTTTGGAGATTTCATCTTTAACAGGAAGCTATGCACCTTTTACTCCTTACTTTAGAGTTGAAATGAGATACTAGTCCGATCATAAGCCAAGAAGGTTTTTCGATTGGGTGTCTTGGAAAAAAAATAGTGCAAGTTTGACTTTACGTTTACTCCTAAGCTATTCCTTGAGTGGCATTAAGTAAGTTTATATTGAAAGCTTGATTTTTTTTATCACGTACATTACACATCTGCAGGTAAAAGTTAGTGAGAATAAATTTATGATTTTTTTTTGTGACATCCTTTCAAAAAATAGTCCGGTCCTTAATCTTAGACTTATCTTTAAGTTCTTTTGTGTGTCAAAAATAAACGTCGTTAATGTCATGTTCTCGAGGTATCGTGGTATTTCTTTATTATGGTACCTACATTATGTCATAGAAATCAGGGTTCTGATTAGGTATGAAAATAACACGAAAGAACAAAAATACAGTATCATCTTTCGTTACAGAGCTATGATTTAACCTTTCGCATCTTTCAGTGTTTTACGAGTAAAATACTTTTTTTTTCGCATTATTTTATTGAGTTATGATACTCCGAATGTATTGGCTCTCGTACAAACACGTGACTTTTCATTTTGCTCAGACTAAATCTCAATATCAGTTGACAAGAAACAGTTTGAAACAGTTTAAATTATTAATTATGATAAAATACTTATAAATTGGAATCATTAATCTATGCTCTATGTGATGTCAACGTGAAGTGAAGTCTATTTACTTCAAAGGTAACGTAAGTTTTGTTTCTTGATCGGAAGTTACATGTAATTTATACGAAAGATTCGAACCTTTCGAGAATAACAACATGATACTTTCGCCATTTTCATCACTATTTCCGATTTAAGACTTTTTCTAGTTTGTTTTGAACACTAATAGTCTAATTTTTTTATGGTTTCTGATATAGGTAACTAATTTCGTATGCACTTTTTATGAAATCAAGTTCGTTTTTTAAAATTAATTACGTTCGAATAAAATTAATTCAGTAACGATGTGACAGTAGGTATAAATCATTATATTTAATATTACAATATACTTTGACTTCGCAAATTTTACACATAGCGGCTCCAAGGATTTTAGAACCACGATATGCTATGAAAAGTCCTAAGCCTAATTATGGCATTAAAACATTTATAAATACTGTTAATTTAAGTAATTACTAAGTATGAGAAATTACATTATATGGGTTGATTATTAGATCTGATTAAAACAACTATTTAGTGATAAAAATATGTTTTTTTTTACGACCTTTATTTAATCAGAGTTCATACCAGTATGAGCTGAGCTTTATAGTAACTTTCGTTGCGTTTTATGGTAACGTAACGTATTTTTTTTATGTCTGTGTCACATTCGTCAAAATCCGCGGCCTTACCCTTATATATGGTCGCAGGCTTATCGGCTGAGTAGGTATGGACAGTGATACGAAGCCGGTAAGCCCATTTCACGGCGAGGCATGTATAGTGCTTTTCTCAAACATATGCAATGAAATAAAAAATACGACAATCAAAAAAACAGAATTTAGCTGTTTAGCCTATTCATGAAAACCGACGCCATGTTTTAAAAAAATATTACTTACCGGCCTCGGCCGTTAAATTCGTATGAAAATCCTTTACTAATATCTCGAGGTCATCCGCCTGCAACGTCATACTTTAAAGCCTATTATAACGAACATAATCACAACATTTCATTGCATGTTTGAGAAGTCTTTAATGAAGCGGCAATCCCGAGATCCGACGTCGTTAGACAACCATATAGAACATGGTACTTTTGCGAGAATATCGCAGCACTGAGTCAGGAGACACAGACAGGGAATGTCGCGGCTTGTCAGGTTGAGCTGCTTCGCTCGGCAATATCGGTTAAATTTTCAAACTGGCAGGTAATACCTTTTTATTTCGAGTTCGTTATACTGTTATGTTTTTAAAGAAACGTTGTCATATAGTTCCTGTAATATTAACCGGTTTAAACATTAAAAACAGGTTCATTTCAACGAAAGCGAAGTTTAAGAATTATAACTAACGTGAGACTCAAACATATTAAAAATTTCGTCAAACGGGTTACTCACGTAATTTAAGTCGATAATTGCTCGACATGTTTCGATCCATTTAGAGGATCCTCATCATGGAGTATCCGCGACCAAAGCCCGACGTGAAAGTGACGTTGTCAACTTATGACTCGACAGCAAATCAATTGTAAAATAAACCGGTTAATTCAGATATTCCAGATTAGAATAAAGGTCTTAAAACATTCACTCTCTTAATGACATAATCATCATAATTTCAGATATAAGACATCGACTGCTGAACATAGGCCTCCCCTGTAGTCCTACACATAAGTACACAGGTTGGAAACGAACTGCATTCGGCGTCTCCCGGCGATCTTCATTAGACAGTTCGGAGTAAAACCGACATTAACCGTTATTTTTCGAACCGGTTCCGAGGCTTGTTAACGATAGTGACAGACAAGAGTGTAACAACTCGCCTACCATCCGCCTTACAATATGAGTATTACTTGCCGCAAGTCATTAATGAGGGTAAGGTAACTGCCAGGTAGAACCAGTCGGGGATTGCTACTCGAGGGTATAAAAGGCGGTGACCCTGCTCGGGACGGGCACTTCGTGTCTGACTTTGATCATTGTTATTACTACCTCCCGGATAATCCCCACACCCAAGTGAAGGTTACAAGAGTTTCGCGGAGGCAACTTACTTGTGGAAGAGATGGTCGCAGGGCAGCTTGCGGGCTTCCTTCATGGGCTCCCAGCAGATGGCGCAGTTGTCCTGGTTCTTCTCCACCTCTTCCTTGCTCGCCATCGGGTAGCTGCAATCAAATTTAAGAGTTATACAGCGTTCGCGAAAACGGCGTCTTTCCAAGGACAGCGAAAGTTAACGATTCTGGGAAATACAAAGGTTTTGACCACATCATTCTTAAGGACTACAAGCCACCTTTCGGCTTTGTACACGTCCAACAAGAAAATTAGGGTTCTAGAGCCCTTAACTTTCCTATGTCCACATTAAATATTTGTAACCTAACTCATACAAAACAATCTGTATGTCCCTTAAATGTGTATAACCTAATGGATCATTATTTTATTATCTATTATAAAAAAACAAGGAAAATTTATCTGATACCACAGTCAGACACGTTCAATTTATAATGGTCTTCCCTTTTTGCGTCGGGGGTTCAAAATGCAAATTTTTCCGTTGATTCGTAACATTTATCCGATATTCTTTCTCTAAAAAATTATTCAGCTAAGATATAAAAATATAGGTTCTCTTCTTTTCTGAGGAAAACTAAATCGAATACCGGTATCGGAATTCACGAGTTCACGATTGCAGGTACAGTGTTACACAAATCGACCTCGTCACACAGTAAGCTTGTGTTATGGACGACGATATAAGTAAGAGTTTTGAAGAGAGCTGATAATGGTTTTTTTTATATTGCCTACTCTTTTGTTATTTTTTGCTTGTGTCTAGATCTAAGGGCCAACCGCGAACTACGACCAAGTGTTGCCTCTTTTCCGCACTTGTAAAGTCGAACGTATAACATAATATGTCACATATTATGTGACAGGGAGGCAGCACGTCAACCGCGGTTTACGGCAAAAGATTCTGAAATTGACAGAAATGTAGAGCTCGGTTTAAAAACTCTTTAGATGAAATATCAATTCGAAACTTTAAAAAAAAGAATTTTCCAAATCGGTCCACGCGCCTTCGAGTAATCGGGGAACATACCTACATAAAAAAAAGATTTCGAGGAATTGTAAACCTCCTCCTTTTTGAAGTCGGTTAAAAATTGAAGATGTTTTTCAAAATCACTATAACTAAGCAGAAAATGTTGAGATATCAATTATAAAGTAGCTTAATTTTAATAATTTTATACTAAATTATTCATTACATCATGAAGAATTTACGCAACTGAATACCAATCTCATCAATTACTTATAAAATACCGTAATCATTATAAAATAATGGTGGCTAAACGATAATTATTTTACGACAATATTTGATACATGTTAATTACTGTAAACATTTCGGTTATTTGCGTAATCAAAAACCTGATGTTTATTAATGGAATCTTTTGGGATATCAACAAATTATATATAACCTTACAATATTGTAGACCTTACCGCTTTGTAATAATGCTTAAAAATTGCCAGTAACAGTGAGAACAAAAATTGAAAATACCGACTATTTGCAGACTTTATATAGTTGCATTAAGGTTGAAAATTGCTCAAGCTGTGAATAAAGTGTTCAGGGAGGGTTGTGCTAATAGTCTATTTACTAATGTTTGCTTCATTACAATAAATAAATAAACAATTACTGTAATGAGCCGTTGACGCACCGACTGCGGAAATTAAACGCGTTTTAAAATATAATTGTTAGTCTATTACGTTATATTTTAATTAGTGAACGGTTTAGTAAAAACGTGACACTTTGTCACTTGCCATAAGGGCGCATAGACAATTATTTTGTATTTATAAAGTTACAAGCCAGTCCGTCTTTACAAAACGCGACACATAAATTATATTTATATACTTAAACTGGATATTTTTCAAAAATTGTACATTTTACCAATTGGAACCCTTTGCCACAATAGAACCAATTACACAATTACAAGTTCACACCCCTTTGTCACAATTACAAGTTTATAGAAGTATCTTACAGATAGTTCAACTCATCTTTGCGCGCGGAGCTATGTGTGAGTAAACCTTGTTTATATGTACATGTGTGTGTTGCTCGGACGACGACGGCCGCGCCACTGCCACACAACAAAAACAAATGAAAGCTGTATAATTACAAGCGCAAGCAATTTGATGTAAGTCATCCCTTCGACATGGTTCCTGAGTGGCTTAGGATCAAAATTGGCTGTTAGGTACAGCCTTCTATTGTATTATACAATTTGTATAGTTTCAGCACTAGCAAACAGTTGCACAACACATGCCAATATGTGTTATACAATACACATAAACTAGTAAATAACTCGCATCATAGTGACTAATGGGAGTAAAGTAACAGGCATCGTACGATACTAATGGCTAAGCAGATTAGCTATCGCGCATACTTGCGGTGTCATTGTGGTCGGAAACTTAATCATCATGAATTTCTATAAAATCAATTATAAATCGATTTGCTGCAAAAATATGATGTTGCTTTAAATGCTTTTGTTGTCGTGTTATCGTTGCGGTTGAAGAAAATATGTGCTATTTGCATGTAAATAGAGTAAGTAATTATAGACTTTAACGTACTTT
Source organism: Thaumatotibia leucotreta (assembly GCA_025490895.1). Classification (NCBI taxonomy): domain Eukaryota; kingdom Metazoa; phylum Arthropoda; class Insecta; order Lepidoptera; family Tortricidae; genus Thaumatotibia; species Thaumatotibia leucotreta. The sequence goes on along the minus strand of JALPQI010030784.1, from coordinate 10,510 downwards.
ATATTTGATTTCGACATTTTCGACCTTATCGACAAATTACAATACGGTATATTTTGTACGAAGTGACTAGTTCACATAAGTTCCTGGTAGATGGCGATAAAAGCAATTCGTAGATCACGACAACGTTGTGTTGTTATTACATTTATATAATTGTTCTGACTATTAGAGACTTCATCTCTAGTTAATGTAGTATATCTATATTAAATCAAATTTAATTTTCGTTTTTAATTAATGCATGTTAGCTGTAAGATGTTATAAAACTATTATTTGAAAAAAGAAAGTCCCGCTGAGTTTCTTGCCGGATTCTTCTCAGGCAGTGGTGTAGGGTTAGAACCGGAGGTAGTTTTTTTTCTCTCATTCGCTATTTAGTTTAACGATTCAAAAGCGCTCGTTGCTGGGCCTAATTGAATAAAGAATATTTTGACTTTGACTTTGTATATGTGAAATATCAGATCTCGAAAGTAATTTTGTTAGTCGGATAAAAATTGTATCAGTACAGCTGTGAAATTAAATGCATACGACTGTTTATAATTAAACGCGAATAACGCGATGTGTTTTATTGATCAGTTCTCTTTCGGTCGGTACAATTGAGATCAAATTATACATATTTTGTCAGAAAACGTCTGATTATCTGCGGTTGATTTTAATTGAGGCCAAGTGGTGACGGCAGTAAGAATACATTACTCACCACCCTACTACCCACTACTCTTCTCGTGGGAGTCGTAAAAGTCAACTAAGGGTTTGAATTATCCCTGAACACGTATTTATTGATGATGGGCATCATAGTGGAGTGGACACATTACTGGGATAGCCAACCCGCTTGCCCAGCGTGGCGATTATGGGCATTTATTGTCTAATGAGCCCATACGCTTAGGTAATAGGAGAGGCCTTTGTTCAGCAGTGGACTGATTATAGGCTGATGATGTATTGATGCGTATGATGGGCAGTAGCATCATCATAGTGGACACACTGTGATTATGAGCATTTACCTCCTAATGTGTCCATACGATAATAGGAGAGGTAGCAGCAAGCAAGCCTATCACTGTTGGACAGAGATAAGCTGACGATAATGAGTTTAATTATCAAATGGGTGTATGATATATCTTTCAACATGTGGTCTGATAACAATGACTGACGAATTTGAAAACAATACTATACGTATCTAATTCAAGTGTAGGTGGATATTTTTTTTCGTTTTTGTAATATTTACTTCAATATGATAAAATTATGTAAACGAATGTTGTAAGCCGTACGAATGACGTGTTTTTTTATGTCGTCACCTCTCCGTCTACGCCCGATATTACCATTTACTTTGCATATTGCTGACAACCAAAACTCACTGCTTTTAGAAATAGAAATAGCAAAAGTGCACGTTTTTATCGTAAACTGCTATTTCTTTGATTGAAAATAAAGCGATTCCATGGGAAAGAAAGGGTCTCGACCAAGAATCGGATATCGGTTTTTCTACATACAAAAGAAAGGTTCTAATTTCGTTCTTCTTCATTCTTCGGTATATAAATTCTTTGTTAATGGAGTTCTTCAAAAATACGATGTTGTTAATTACATAAAATATTGGGTACTACGTAGGAAACATATGCCTTAACCTAGCCCTTGACGGCCCCCGACCCCGCGGGAGACCAAAGAAGCGATGGCTAGATGTCGTGAAGGCTGACATGAGTGTGAATGGGCTTACAGTAGATGATGCCCAGGATCACGCAAAGTGGAGGAAATGTAGCAGAGAAGCGGACCCTGGCAAAGGCCGGGATAACGCTAGGTAGAAGAAGAAGAAGATTGAGTACTACATAAAGAGTGTAAAACATTTTTAAATATTGAGCTACTTCGAGGTTTAAAAAAAACCGGTTCCAGTTTGGTCTTGACACTCTTATCAGATAAGGGTTCCGTATTTAGGGTTCCGTAGCCAAAATGGCAAAAACGGAAACCTTATAGATTCGTCATGTCCGTCTGTCCGTCTGTCCGTCTGTCACAGCCAATTTACTCGGAAACTATAAATGCTACGGTAACGAAATTTGATAAGGATATGTGTTGTATGAACCGCTACAGGAATGTGATACTAAATTGTAAAAAAAACCATTGGGGTGGGGGCCCTCCATACATGTAACTGAGGGATAGAATTTTTTTTTTAGTTGGACATAAGCGTGTGGGGTATTAATAGAAAGGTCTTTAAAAATGATATGAAGGTTTATACATCACATTTTTATTTCAGCAAATCGTTTTCGAGATATCAGGTCTCAAAGTCTGAAAAATGTGTCCCCCCCCTCTATTTTTTAAACTACGCGATATAAAATTCTGAAAAAAATATATGTTATGCACATTAATAAACTCTATCAACGATTATTGGTTTGATAAAATTATCTCCTATAGTTTTTGAGGTAGGTTGATTTAACTGTATTTTTGTAATAATAAATTGATAATGGTACGGAACCCTTTGCGCGCGAGTCCGACTCGCACTTGGCCGGTTTTTTTCTTTTTGGGGTACGGAACCCTAAATAAACTTTTGGCTCAAATACGGCTTCAGGTATTCTGGTGTAGGTAAACATGGCAATTCTAGACTAATAAAGAGAGACAGTTGTTTACTAAATAAGATAACTAAGGAAAAATAGGCTGTAGGCACGGCCCCTATCACAACTGTTATAAATGTTCTGACTTTTAGAGACTTTACATCTCTTGTTATTTTTATAATATCTCAAATTTCATTAAAATCAATTATAAGTTTTAGTTTTTTAATGCATGTTGTTTGTAAGATGTACCCATGATTATTTGAAAAACATGTCCCGCCAAGTTTCTTACCGGTTCTTCTCGGGTCAGCGGTGTAGGGTTAGAATCAGAAGTAGTTTTAATTTTATGTTTAACTTAATAATGACCATACAAAAGAGTTTATTGCCATTCCTATTTGAATAAAGAATCCTTTGACTTTGACTACTAAACTACCAACTAGGCTACGGAGGCTGACTTTATAAAAAACTACAATCAAATATAAAAAAAACTAGACACTATTCATAGAGTTGTGTCAGTAGACATATTGGCCAATTTAGGTTAGGTCATGTCGTAACATAAGATCTGGTTTATCTGACTGGAAACTTTAGGTAATATCCAAATGCGTCAATTGATTTATCTTGGCGAAGTGTCTTAAAATAAACTGTCGAGTTCAAAGTTCGCAAGCAATTAAGTTTTAATTGTTTTGGATAAGCATTCTATTGAAACATATTTTTTCAGTACAGCCGGTGTCTATGTTGCCGCCTGCCGGCTCCGTTGAGCAGAAAAATAATAGACACACCTCGGCCGTTCAATGGGAAAGCCTCGGATCACATGTTTGTCGGCCTGCAGCGAGGCCATGCTGAGTGTCACCTGGTGGTCATGTGCGCCTGCAGGCGGGTGTATCTCCTGTGGCGCCGCAGCCGCGCCTGCAGCTGCTGCAGCAGGTGTCGCAGCTGCAGCAGCAGCACCAGCGAGGCCATGCTGAGTGTCACCTGGTGGTCATGTGCGCCTGCAGGCGGGTGTATCTCCTGTGGCGCCGCAGCCGCGCCTGCAGCTGCTGCAGCAGGTGTCGCAGCTGCAGCAGCAGCACCAGCGAGGCCATGCTGAGTGTCACCTGGTGGTCATGTGCGCCTGCAGGCGGGTGTATCTCCTGTGGCGCCGCAGCCGCGCCTGCAGCTGCTGCAGCAGGTGTCGCAGCTGCAGCAGCACGAGCGAGGCCATGCTGAGTGTCACCTGGTGGTCATGTGCGCCTGCAGGCGGGTGTATCTCCTGTGGCGCCGCAGCCGCGCCTGCAGCTGCTGCAGCAGGTGTCGCAGCTGCAGCAGCAGCACCAGCGAGGCCATGCTGAGCAGCACGTTGCTCCACAGTAGCATGTGCAGCACATGCGCCGCCTCGGCTGCTAGCACGGCCGAGTCGAAGGCGAGGTGTGTGTAGTAGGCCGCAGAGCCAGACGCGTCGCAGTCCAGCAGGCGCAGCGTGTAGCGCGCCATTACGTGCAGAGCGCCTATTAGGACTAGTATGCACTGTGGAAGAAAGAGGTCTTGTAAGTAAAATTACCAATTGAGCATTTCTGAAAAAGTTTGTACATTTGGATCACGTCTTTGATATTGTTAAAAATTGGCTGGTAGACCAGTCAAGATCCACCACATTTTTCCCAAAATGTTTGTATGAAACATTCCTTTTTTGTGACCAAAAATCTGGTAACAAAAATGGAAACTTCCATACAAACTTTCAGAGACATTTTGGGAAATGTGGTGGATCTAGCTCAGCACCATTGACTCAACCAGCCTACATTGCGATATCTCATTTTTTAATGCAAAGAAGTAAAATGACCGTCCAAACCCGAGTGTAATTAACGTTGTGGCGTGATCTATATGTCAAGCAGTACACAGTTCATAGTCGGCCAAGCTTCTGTGCTCAGAAGGCGTTGGTCATAGTTCTGTAGTCTGTAGCCCTAGTAAAAAGGCTGTTACTCGCCGGCCATTTTGAAAAACGGTACGTAATTATACCCACTTGTATTAAACTTGTACCCTTTTTCGCTAGGGCCACAGAATTCGTTTTCCTACATGAGCATTTACGCAAGTGTTGTCTTGCGTCCACCAAACTCCACCTCCATTTCTGCCAAAATAAGAGCCATGGTTGTTGAACCGTTGCTTTTATTTTGTCGGAGGTGGAGGTAGTGATGATTTGATGAAGTTGGTCCTTCACTGAGCTATTCTGATTGCCCTTCGTGTCACTAATATGAATGGAAGTGTGACATAGCCATGTCACCAGCGCGCCATATCACCGGCTCGGCGCGCACCAGCCGGAATCGGGCCGCGGGCGGCATCATCGTTCGAGTCGACGTGGAGGGGATACCGACCGACCGCATAAAAGCGCGCGCGCAGGCACGAGCGGTCTCCTTCCGTCCCCGGCGCTCGCGCCGCTCCCATCCTCTTATCCTTCTCACAGTCCGGCCGGGGTGACTCGCGCGCCTAGGCCAGGCTCTCCTATCCAATAGCCCAGCCGGGGTGCTCTGCGCGCCTGTACACACGATCCGACAGATCGAGGCCGGGGTGACATTGCGCGCCTAGGCCACGCTGTCTTTCCGTTTGTCCTGGGCTTGTGGCGGACACCGCCTGCCCTAGACTCCTTCCGTCCCCGGCGCTCGCGCCGCTCCCATCCTCTTATCCTTCTCACAGTCCGGCCGGGGTGACTCGCGCGCCTAGGCCAGGCTCTCCTATCCAATAGCCCAGCCGGGGTGCTCTGCGCGCCTGTACACACGATCCGACAGATCGAGGCCGGGGTGACTTGCGCGCCTAGGCCACGCTGTCTTTCCGTTTGTCCTGGGCTTGTGGCGGACACCGCCTGCCCTAGACTCCTGTCCGTTCCCCACCGAACCACGCTTCCGCAAACCGTCACCGAAGGCAACCGCGTCACAGCCCGCGCCAGGGCTCCGGGAATAATTTACAGACAGTTTAGTGCCGGCCGGCCGGAGTGAAACCTTAGTTTAGAGCCAGTGCGGCATCTTAGTGTTAAGGAGACTGATTAAGCTTAATAAACGGCGTATAAGCCTTTCTATAGCATTACATACTGTTTGTTTCCGTTCTCACCCATAGTTACCCTTTCTCCCAAATCTGAGATTAGCTCGGTAAACCTCTCAGGCCCATCAGGCACAGAGGATATGTGCGTCCTGCCCCGGCAGAACGTTACATTTGGCGCCCAACCGAAAACTCACAATTAGGAGTCCCATAGACTCGGGAGAAAGGCAAAGAATAGGAACCGCGACGCGTCCCACCCACCCGTGAAAATTTAAAATACCAGTGACTGTTTCCGTGTGTAACACCGTATAAAAGCTCCGTTCCCGCTCACGACCGGCAAACAAGACCCGACGCATCGCTCCTGAAAGGCTGTAACAATCCTGCATCCCCGCACAGATGCCGACATCTTGGGTGTATCACCTCAAGAAGCCGGAACTGATCCAACAGGCAGAAGAGAGGGGAATTGAGACAGAAGGCCACAACGTGGAGGAGCTACGGAGGCTGTTCGTGGAATCCATAAAGTCAGACGAGTTTAAAACCCCAGAGAAAGGTAAGCCCGCAGACATGACAGACGACGAAGGCAGAGCCGGCATGAACCGGCTCAGCAAGTTAATCCGGGAATGGAACCTATCCTTCAAGGGATACGACAACGCCGAGGAGTTTGTAGAAAGGGTAGAGGAACTTATCGCCGCAAGCGGCATCGAGAAGGAGGACATATTGCCCGCACTACCGCGTATTTTACAGGGGAAGGCACTGGCGTGGTATAGGAACAATGTCAAGGCGTTAGAAGATTGGGACAGCTTCCTGAAACTGTTTAAACTGTACTACTTCCCAAGCAACTACGAGGAGGATCTCGTAGTCAAGATAGTAGCAAGAAAGCAGAGGTACGGTGAGAAGTTCATTGACTACCTGACAGATATACAGACACTGATACGGAGATGTGGCAATATGACGGAAGAACAGAAATTACACCGGATACACGAGAATATGGCCAAGAACTACAAACTATATATTAAGAAAAACGAATTTAAAAACCTTACCGAATTAGTAAAGCTAACGGCAGATTACGAAAGCATATTGACACCGATTTATAGTGGTAAATACGCCACGGGCCGATTGAGTCGAGAAGACACCGAACCGGAGCAGAAATGGGGGCCTGCGGGAACCCGTCCACTAAACAGCGCATTGCGCAGTCAGCAGCAGAGAGGACAGAACACAACAGAAGCTACAAAAGTATATCCAGGGTATGATTCCAAAACCTGTTGCTGGTCGTGTGGAAGACCCGGCCACAACTCGGCGGAGTGTCGAGCCAAGCGGCGGTTATTCTGCAGCATGTGCGGCACAATGGGAATACTCAGTAAGAACTGCTGTAAAAAGAATACAGGTCGTCCACAACCAGTCGGAGCGGCGGGTGACGACGATAACCGGGACACCAGGCAATTCCTCGAGGTAACCATAAACGGAACAAGCTACCAGGGTCTATTGGACACGGGATCCGCGCACACGTACGTGAACCATGCTATCTACTCAGCATGTAAAGACAAAGGAAATCCGGAACGGGCCGTAAATCGAACAATAATCTTAGCGAACGGCTCGAGAACCGTAGTACAAAAAGATATACTAGTAGAAATTGCCATAAGAAAGGCCAAAATTAGGCACTGGGTACGGGTACTGCCCTCGGCAGCATCGGTGATAGTAGGAATGGACCTTTTGGACAAGATAGGCATGAGAATTGGCTGGCCCAAAGAACAAGAGGAAGAGAGTAATAGTGGCACAACGCAAGCAATAGCCCAAAACCAACAACCACCACCAGCACACCAAGAGGCAGAGGAAAGAGACATCCAAACGAGGACAAAACACACAGCCAAGGAGCAACAACAACTAACAGATGCCCAAAATAGACAATTACAACAGTTACTTGACGCTGAATTCGCACAGTGCGACGAGAGCCCAAAAGGAAACACATGGGTTCAACACAAAATCAAGATGAAACATAATGAACCCATTAAACAGAGATACTACCCCAGAAACCCAAAACAACAGCAGATCATCGACCAACATGTCAAAGACATGCTTCAACAAGGCGTCATAGAGAGGTCCAGCAGCCCGTACAGCTCGCCCGTAGTATTAGTAAAAAAGGAGAACGGCCAATACCGGTTTTGTATAGATTTCAGGAAAATAAATGAAGCGTCAGAAAAGGACGCATACCCGATCCCGCAAATAGATGACACATTAGAAAAACTCAGACAAGCTAAATACTTTTCCAAATTCGACCTAAAGAACGGATACTGGAACGTAACCCTGGAAGAAAGTAGCAGACCTCTCACGGCGTTTACAGTCCCAGGAAGGGGTCTATTTCAGTTTAAGGTCATGCCATTTGGATTGCACTCCAGTGGAGCCACGTTTCAGCGACTTCTGGACCAGGTCATAAGCCCCGAGCTAGAACCGCATGCCTACGTGTACCTAGACGACATCATTGTGTGCAGCAAAACTTTTGCAGATCACATCTTGCACGTGAAAGAAATATTCCGCAGGATTCGTCAGGCAGGTCTACAGATAAACAAACAGAAATGTGAATTCGCCAAGGCAGAAGTCGAGTATTTGGGACACACCGTTACGAGAGAAGGGATAAAGATGAATGAGGCCAAAATTAGAGCAATAGTGCAACTACCACCACCCGAATCAGTGAAAGCAGTGAGAACATTAATAGGAATGACGTCATGGTACAGAAAATTTATAGAAAACTACGCGACGATAATCGCACCTCTAACAACTCTTCTCAAGAAGGGACAAAATTACGTATGGGGACCCGAACAACAGTCTGCACTGGATAAGATAAAAGAGATATTGACCACAGACCCGATATTGGTAAGAGCGGATTTTTCAAAACAGTTCACAATTCAAACAGATGCTAGCGACGTAGGACTAGGAGCAGTGTTGACACAGGACCAAGATGGAGAACCGAGGGTAGTCATGTACGCTAGCAGGACCCTAACGGCACCGGAGACAAGATATTCCACCACGGAGAAGGAGTGCCTTGCGGTGGTATGGGGAATCCGGAAAATGAGGGCATTCTTAGAAGGATATACCTTCAATGTCATAACCGACCACCAAGCACTAAAGTGGCTCAACACACTCAAAAACCCATCGGGAAGGCTAGCAAGGTGGGCACTAGAACTACAGCAGTACCAGTTCAACATCACATACAGAAGCGGCAAACAGAACCAGGTAGCAGACGAGTTATCAAGGAACCCGGTGAACATGATAATTACACAGAGTTGGTACGAGAAGAAACTAGACCAGGTACAAAACGGAATAGACCCAGATCACGAGTACCGCATAGAAGGACAGAAATTATACAAGAAAATACCCCAACCAATACACAGCGAGCTTGCTGACCCGGAAACGGAGTGGAAATTGTGTGTACCGGAACCGGAAAGGGAACAAACAATACAACAGCACCACGACACACCAAGCGCAGGACACCTAGGAGTCACAAAAACATCAAAAAGGATTATGCAGCGATATTACTGGCCCGGTATGCAACGCGACATATATCAGTACGTAAAAAAATGTGACGCCTGCCAAAAATATAAGGCAATGCAACAGAAAGCAAGCGGAACGATGCATATAAACAACGCAACGCGACCATGGGAAGTAGTGGCATCAGACCTCATAGGACCTCTTCCCCGTTCGTCAAAAGGTTACACATGGATTATGGTATTCCACGACAAGTTTACAAAGTGGACCGAGATAACCCCGTTAAGGAAGGCGACCAGCATTTCGATCGCTAGAGCGTTCGAACAGAGCGTGGCGCTAAGACACGGCGCACCGCAGGCGTTAATGTCGGACAACGGTAGACAATACGTAGGCAAAGTATTCACAGACACGCTGAAAACCTACGGAACCCAACACAAACTAACACCGCCCTATTCGCCCCAATGCAATATAACGGAAAGAGTAAACAGAACGCTGGAAACAATGATATCCATGTTCGTTGAACGAAACCACAAACAATGGGATAGATACCTACCCGAATTCAACTTCGCCCTCAACACATCAGTACACGAATCAACGAAATATACCCCCGCATTTCTACTGTACGGACGAGAACTTCGTACTCCACAAGATAGAAATCCATTCCCGACGCCGCAACTCAGAGAGAAATCAAAATTGCAGGAAATATATGACATAGTACAGAGAAACCAACGCAAAGCGTCCGAAAGCCAAAAAACCTACTACGACAGGAAAAGGACACAGTGGGAACCGGAAATAGGGTCATTAGTATTAAAAAGAAATTTTGTATTATCCGACGCGAATAAAAACTACTGCGCGAAACTAGCACCTAAATACATAGGGCCTTTTAGAATTACCGACAAAAAATCGCCAGTAATATACGGTCTTCAAAGTTTAGACAGTAAAGGGAAGACAGTGACAACTCACGTAAAAGATTTGAAACCATACCAACAATAACTTCAAAATAAAATAACTTTATAACTAAAACCAGCAAGTGCAATGCAAAGCAGTGCCGTATCCCCGGCAGGGGAAAAAGCAGGCGAGAATGAACCATACACCGATGCCAATAAGACACACAATACAATAAGCGACGCACACCGAAAAATAAAGACAACAGCGGCGAGGAAATCGGAAAGGAAATTAAGTAGGTACATACATCAAATACGTCGCCCCTTGTAGGTACAAACCGCTTTCATAACATACCGAAGTACTATTGCGAATCAAAAACAAAGTACCCGCCAACCAAAACGCGACCGTAATGCCAAGACGCAAGAGTTCAATTAATTAGAACATTGCAACAACAGGTACCGTTGATTTATTGCAAGACGAAATGGGCGGATAGGCGGATTGTACGGGTACATAGTCTACGGTGACCGCTTTCCACCAGTCAGAGCGTGTGTTTATGTATCACCGACGTAGCATAATAGAAAAATGGAAAAAAAAAAGAAGAAACCAACACTATGCGAACCAGGAGGCAT